>VACF01002224.1:0-35074 GCA_006891605.1 Pleurozium schreberi
TTCAAGTTTAAAGGCTCAAAATTTCTTTCAAGTAGTAGTCTCCAAAAGAATACTTAAATCTTCATCTACGTTTATTTCTTAAAAAATTCAACCGTAAAATTCTTTAATTTAACAACATAGGATTCTTTAGTTTACTTGTTAGAGCATACCTTCATAAAATTTTAGAATAAAAAAACATAAAAATTGCAAGATTCTTTAGTTTACTTGTTAAAATATACCTTTTTTAAATTTTTGAATAAAAGAACTTACCAATTTGAAAATCACAATGCTTGGATTTCAAAAAGAAGTATTTTTCAACTCTCCTTGAATGGTGTCTTTCTAACTTTTTACACAAAAATGTGTAGATATAACTCTCCATGATAAGTTGGGAAGACATATAGAAAAGATCAACAAAAAATTTCAACAAAAAATGTTTATATTCATGCTTGAAATATATAGTAAGTAGAAAATAATGGTTTAAAATCTCAAGTAGGCAGCAATATATAGGGTGGGAGTTTGTTAATAACATGCATTCAAGCCCTTATTATGTGGAGGTTGTATAGGTGAATTTTGTGGATTACTATAGGTCTATATYTACCTAAAATTCTAAACTCTTCTTATTTGAAGTACCCTATGCTTCATTTAAAAAGATCTTGCGCTCTTTTTTTATACCGTATATTCATTATAAATAGAGAACATTGGCATATTTGTTTGAAACACTTGTTGGGGGTCATGGTGACATTTATCAATCAAAACTCATATAAAAAATGACATACATAACAAGAAAAGGAATATTCAAACATGGTTTCAAACATAAATTACTTTCAAACACAAATTAGATTTAGACACTCACTACTTCCAAACGTCACCAACTATTTTTAAGCACAAAGTATTTTCAAGACACAACCATGTAGAAAATAGTACCTTGTAGTTTAAATTTTTTTTCCACCTTTAAGGATAACAGACCTCCTTATCCGTATCTGGACATGTGCACATCCAATGAAACCTAACATTTCTAGTCAATTTAACACTGGTCAAGTCCCCAGGTTTAGTGCCCCTATTAACTTAAGGTAAGAGGCTCAAAAAGCAACCATCTAAGCGCTGATCTGCCTTTTTCATGTATCTCCTCAGATGGAAGTATTTTTAGTTTATTTTTCATTCAAAGAAAAATAGATGAGGAATCTAACTCAAGTGGTTTCACATTTTTTGAAGCACTATTGAATTAGTTATGAATTTTTTAACACAATCTATTATAGGTCCCTATTTGTGATCATAGGCCCTAAGAAACCTATCCATTCATAGTTTGAAAAAAAATCAGGCTTTGATCAAAAACTAGCATTGCAAAATGTATAAAGCAATTGAAATGGTTTCTAAAAGCATCCCTTTCTAGATCTGAAATGAATGCTTGATTTAATCATTATTTGAGATTTCTCAATGCTTGTAAGAAGGTAGTTGAACACTATATTCTAATTTTGAATTAAATTAGTAGACACCTAGCCACTTAGTTAGGAATGAACCCCATGTGGCTCTTAAACCATTCATTGAAGAAGTTAAAACAAATCTCATCAAGCTCTATTGTAATTAAAATTTCCATTTTTCACAATTCAATTGTCCATTTCAGAGCCCCTACTCGATGGTTGAAAATGCCCGGTTGGTTTTAGAGCCCTCTCCTATAACTTAAGGTGGTTATGCCCCAAACTACCACTTAGTGCTACTATACCTAGTTATTATTATTGGACTGACTCGTCCAATTTTCATTTTTTCTTCTTGGCAAGTGGAGAGAGGTTCCAATGCACCAATGAACACAACATTTGGATGACATATGCAAAATTTATGAACAATCAAGGTTGTTTTTGGTAGGTGTCCTAAAATTGATTCTTCCACTTACATACATATTATATTTGGAAGATGTACATAGAGTGACAATGACAGTTAAGGGAGGGTGCAATTTTAGGCCTAGGGGAACGAACCCCTTGCTCATCCCCTTGGAAAAATGTTGAAATTTTTCATTCTTCAAGTATGATAAAACTTGCAAAATTTGCAAGTTTTGAATTCATATTTGCAATTAGAGATTCCAAACATGGGCCGGGATGAGTTGACCCCTCGTTCAACCCCTTTTAAAAAAAAATCCACGCATGTTAAAACTTGCAAATTTGCAGGCGTTGCGGGTTCGATATTTGGCAGTGCCAGGTGGGTTTACCTTGTGCAAAAACAGCCTCTCCACCTGACGGAAACCCTTGCAGTGTGTTCTTCAACACACTTGTTTCAAAAAAAAAAAAAAAAAAAAAACTTGCAAATTTTGAATTCATATATATTTACAATCAGAGGTTCCAAATTAGCTTGGAGGGGTGTACAAGGTAAATTAATCACGCACAAAATAGGGTTCCCCCCATGAGTTGAAGGGGCCTAGTGAGGGGGCCGGCAGTCAGTCCCTCCGACCCAATTTTGGGTGTCCCCACCCACCTTACGCACCAAGGAACTGACCTAATCACCTGCTCATCACATGCCCACCCTGATTTCCTCCTTAACTTAAGCTTAATAGTTCTTGCAATTCATTGTGTGATTGCCCCACTAAGGTAAGTGAATTTTAGGTGAATCACTAAGTAGGAGGTGAGCTGTTTGGAGGAAAAGTGGGTGACTACATTTGCTCCAATTTATCACAAAGTGGCCCCAATAAGCCATACCTGATAATAAAATTCAAACATCAGTCATTGCCCAATCAAATTGCAACGCCACATGCGCATTGGAAAAAACCTCATATGGATTTTTTCTGTTTTTTTTTTTTTTTTTTTTGACACACACAAGTTGCAAGGCAACCTGCGGCAATTTTCCAGTCAAGTGTAAGGGGATTTCACAGCTGGGGATCAAACCGCCAACCTCTCCATTCGGTTTGGGTACTTTACACCATCACCCTGGTAGTTTAGGGTCATTTTGAACCATTTTCTATTTCTTTTGAAACACATGGACCAATTACATTGATAGCCTCTAAAGGTTTTTGACTATATTGTCACCAAAACCGCTCCAAAACTGCCATTTCTAGTACGAGTATCAATTTCGAGGAAAAAAACATTTTTGGACACATGTAACAGTAGGATCTTATAGTAAAAATGTAGAAAAAATTTCATAACTTTTCGCAGCGCAGATTGGAATATATTAGCGTTTGAATTCACATAAATGCATTTTTGGCCCTGCAAAAATCCGGGCAGCAGCATTTCACAAGGTCACATTTGCATGAAAAATTGTCCAAAATGGCAGTAACTCTTTCGATTCATTCTGATATTGTTGTGTTTTCTTTTCTAATGTGAGCTCTAACATGTCTAGTTTGATTTTATACGGTTACAATTCAAAAAGAATTGATACAACGTATCAAAATGTTGGCTTTTTGTTCAATTTAGAGCAAATTCTAGAAGCTCAAGAAATTCCATGGTCATTTTGGAGTTAAAGGTCACAATCTTCTTAAATTGCACAGGCCATCCACCCGCAATATTAGGTTTCAACTCTAATCACAAGGTTCCCTATTCCCTAAGACTTTCAACAATTGACTCTCACAAGACATGAAACATATCATTTGATAACATGAGGCAAAACTTCCATTGATGTCCAAGTATTCGGTGGTGGCACTATTTCACACCAATGCTAATGACCCTAAAATGGGACCCACTGGATCCAACCAATCTCATTTCAAGATTCACCAGATGGGATGTACACCATGGCTTAGTGTGAAGTAGGACACCTTCCAACCAGTATCAAATAATGTACAAGCACTCTATGGAAATATAAAAGCAGCAGTGAGGTTTCAACCCCAACCCCATTGCATATGGATGCTATGGCTCATTATAGCACCATTCAAGAATAAAAAGGGAGATCATCCCTCCTCATAGTATTCTCTATAATATTCAATAGACCCCTCCCATCTTATGGGTCTCTGAGAAATCCAAGACTCACACACATCTTGGAAGACCACTCGATTCCATATTTTTTTCCTCCAAACTTTTTTGTTGGGATAATTTTTACTTTCATATTCCAAATCCGGAGTGTAAGTTCATTATCATGATCTACTAATTTTGTAGATCATTATGGACAATTCATTTCCCCGAATGCGACAAGTATTGAGGAAGTTATAGCCCTTCAAAGATCCAAGTCCCTCTCAAGAGATGTAATTCTCTGAGTTTCCATTCTCATTGGATGCCCATAACTTTTAACTTATATTTTAGCTTCTTGTGAGCGGTAGCATTCTAAAAAGCTTGTTGCATTAGCTTTTGAACAATATGTAGCATGCCCTATTGCTATGGGTTGTAGGAGATCTTTTGGCCTACCACGTTCACACGGACTCCGCCAATCTCCCCTTAAAAATTCATCTGCCGGTTTGCACTCCAAAGAGGTTGCAAGGAAATGCTAACATAATAAGAGCCAAATGATAAAACACAAGGTTTGGCATGTGTGGTCAAAAGACTTGTAGACTTCTGCAATTTAGCAAAAATTGCTGAGTTAACTTAAGCAATTAAGATTAATCCTAGAAGGGCCCTTGGGGTTTCTCTATACAACCTATACTTAGCTTAGTTTATAACTCTTCAATTGTGACTTAACATATGAATTGTGAGACAATGTTATTTACGTACTATCGTGATCATTAATTTATTTTATATTGAAAATTATATGGTCAAAATTTGTTTAAAATATCACCATATTTGTAATATACTATATGGCCACAAAGAACTTTCAAGCCCTTCATAACATTGTTAACTGGTTGTTATGCCTCCCCCAAGTGGAAGTATAATTTGCCTCTAGATACATGGGAGGAGAATTGAGTTATTAATCTTTAATTCTGATTGGCTTGCATGGACTTACGGCTATCAGAGTTGGGAACGTCACTATGGTAGAGGGACCCATTACTAATCGGCGCCCCATCACTAATCATTAGGGTGTTGTATTTCTAACCAAGTGTTAGCTTTATTTTTACTTTTACTTTAAGTTGAACTTTTCCTTTTTTTGGAAGAAAAGTGGAGTATAAAAAAAACATCTTCTTTTTTATATGTAGTGGGATAGAACATTAAATATATAKAGAGAAAGTATGATGAAATACAAAATATTATATAGACATAATTTAAAATAAAATTTTAAGTTATAGTATTATATGTTTTTAATTTTTTGAGAGGACATTCTTCTTTTTCTTGTCCTTTATGTCTTGAGACAAATTTAGCAGCACTAAAAAATCTAGTGTTTTTCTAAATTTTCACTACCCATCATCATCCCTCTAGTGCAATAGTGCACACATTTTCTTGATTTTGTTCTTGCATTCTAGTAGAGATCTAAAGTAGTCATGGAAACTGTGTTGAGGGATTCATTGTTGCCCCGGTTTGTTGAAGGAATGCACATTGAATGGTCAGGCTGGGATGACCTGTCTCCTCAAAATTCCAATGCACTGGTTGCAACCACACATGCCGATTTTGATGCTGCATGTCAAACTTGCAAGAGCTGGGAAGATGTCCTAAAACAGACAGTGGAGGGAGCAGCACATCGCCTTGCTCAATGGAAGGTTTCGCTAGCACCTGAACCGCATTGGTGTTCAATGGAGGAGATGACCAAGCCTCTGTTTCAACAAAACTATGAAGTTTTTGCAAATTCTTAGGCACTAGAGACACCATTAGATGACCAACACCTTCGTCTAATGCCTCTAGATCAATTGTCGGATGTGGAGCTAGGACAATTGCGGAACATGTTGAGCACCTCCAGAAACCGCAAGCATGACATGCCCGTTGGAGCGAAGTTGAAGGCGTCACCTTCAATTTGGGTCTCCCCAACACATAGAAGGGAAGAAAAGAGAATTCTTGAAATGTCTCATGTGTGATCGTTTGTGTTCACATGTAATTGCACAAAACACTTGAGTTATTTGTTGCATTTTTGCAACAATACTCATGATTTTTTATAAAGTACTTTAAAATTAGGAAACCAATTGTCAAGAAAATAAAAAAAAACATGGTCAATGTATGCACCTTTAAGATGAAGGTAACCACCAAAGGAAATACAAGAAAAACTCTTTAAATAGGAGAACTAGACAAGCGCCAAATCTCAAGAAATACTCCATATGTAGCTCCTATGTCACATGGCTTGAAAAGTCATTTATTATGAGTATGTTGATATGAGAAGACAAGCTAATTATATAAGTGGGGTGTTAGGAGAAAAGACACCATGTGGGATATGTCCAATGGGTTGCGCCCTTGATTTTGTCTATTTTGATGTCTCGATTGATGTCATAAAAAAACTAAATGTCTTAATTGACATCTTAATTGACATCTAAAAAACAGTGTTAAAGTTTTACAATGGTGTCAAAGCATGTAAACGTGGCACACCACATCAATACTTGTTGAATGCTATATTCTTTTTGCAAGAATGTGCCATGTGGTTGCCCTTCAACTAGGCTGGATTAGATTTCCATTTTCACCTTGGAGTGCGTGTTTTTTATTTTTTCAAGGTTTGGACCAATAAGTTCATGACACAAAAGTGTGCTAGAAAGTAAGAAGCAATGAGCGGGAAAGTGGTTCTTGAATGATCGGAATTGGATGACTCTAGATGTTGATCACTAGTCAACTTCGGCCTTTCAAAATTCACAGTAAATTCACAGTAAACCCGGAGGAAGGGTGGGTAATTTATTTATTTTTTAAATTAAAAAAAAACTGGGTGCATTGTGTCACAATGCCAATGCATCTAAAAGAGGCAGGAACTATTCCACAAAAGAGCAATGCTCCATAAACATGTGTTGAAAATTACTTATTTTCAAAGAATTGTTTGGGCTCTAAAGCATTGCACACTAAGAACAMCAATGAACTCAGGATCATATTGTGATGCAAGTTTCTCAGCCAAGGAATGTACAACTGCAAACTATAGAAGTTGGGGAGAAAATGAAAATGAATTTAAAGTAGAAGGTTCATAAAAAAAACCCATTTAAGAGGTAAAAATTAATTTGAAGAGGTTAGACTTCTTGAAATGTTCTCTAATAAATTTTTCTTGAAAAAAAATGGAAGTGGCATCTAACTAAAGTCATTTTGTATTTTTTGGAGCTTTGTGGAATTAGTGACAAATTTTTGAAGTTGAAAAGTTGGGGCACTAAAGGCCTCCATTTTTTGAAATGTATACTATTTGTACGTTGTTTGTGCAATGAGATAGCAAAATGTGCATGTTCATTAAAATACACTTTCAAAGCCCAACACTTTACGGACCTCCTACCTTAATCAACTACTCTCTAATGAGATAGTTTTGAGTTCAAATAAGAAATCAAAATTTACAATCTCAATCATATGGTGGGGAATACKAACTCACAAATTTTCCACATCCCACGGTGCAAATTTGGGAGTTTTGCACCTCCAAGTCTACAATAGAAATGAGTAGGATCTCAAGGGCATCCACCATGGAATTGGTATATATTTAGGCCCTCTCTATATATTGCTATATTTTTATTGCTTTATAATTAGATCTTAGAAAGTGTATCAAAAAGTACCTTGAATAGATACAAGAAGATTGGTAATTGGACATTGGAAAACTAAAATTTATCCCACCAAAAGCAAGCTCAAAGACAACAAATTATAGAGGCCTTGAATAAATCATGCCAATACGGTATGACAAATTGATGTAATATTGGCATGATTTTACTTGATTTGCCACAACCTTTGTATTTATTGTTTTTTAGCTTGCTTTTGATAGAAGGGTTTTATTTTGGTCATCTAAATATAAATCTAGATATTATTGTGCCTATTGAATGCACTCTCGGATGCCTTTCCAATGATAGTCATTTTATGCTTTAATTACAAATCAATAGAAAGTTATAACGTTTATGATTGAAACAAATGAAACAAAAGTTCATTTCAAAGGGGTGAAATACAAGTATGCCATCCATAGGTGGTGGAGGTCTTAAGTTAAACCCTGGAAGTTTAAATTTATGTAATATATTAATGTAAACAAAAAAATGTTCTAATTAGGAGTAAAAATTGTTTTGGAGAGTTTTGATTCTTTATCGTAAATTTCCAAAAATAATCTTACTACTTTTAATTTTATTACTTAGGGGTTGAAGTATAGTCACAGTTAATACTGACATAACACAATTTTTATGTCCTAAGTTTAGGTGTTGGCCTTAAGTTTTTTGCTATCATACATGACTTGTTGAGTTCAATAAACATACTCCATGAATTCTATAGTATAGCAACCAAACACGCTAATATCTAATATTCTTGTCTTTTTATCATCATGGAGTACATTTATATAGCTTTCATTGACTACTAATYAAAAGAGACACAATATTGATCATGATTAAATAAAATTTAACCTTTCAAGTAAAGTTTGGTACAAAGAAATTATATCCTTTTGTCAAAAAATAATGCTACTTGCTACTTTTAATGCTTTATAAGTTTTGTCATAATGGGCTTCAATTCGACATTGTTTAATCCATAATCAAAGACATTGTATACAATTGTAAACATATATTATTGTAGAGGAATAAATTCAAATTTTTTATAAGAATAAGGATGAAGGGCTATATTCACATAATTAAATGAAGCATGAACAAAAAAAGTCACCAATATTCAAGCAACTAGTAATTCATGCCTTTTTAGTAGATTMAAATCAATGTAATTTGACTACCAAGGTCAACATTTGATGCCAAATAATTAATTAAAGTCAAAAAGGTGGTTTGGGAATCGCTTTAAGAAATAATAAATCAATTTTCAAACTTTTTCTTTAAGAGTTCAACGCCTTGATTACAAGAATGTTTAGAAGGTTGTAAATTTATCTTCAAGAGATTTGCAAGTGGCCCATTTTCTAATAGTCTAACATTTGTAGCATTTATCTATTTGTTTTTTGGTTCCTTCTCTAAGTAATTTAAAAAAATATTAGTTTTTGTTATTTTATTTWATTTTTTCCGCTTGCAACAACCATGTGTGATGTATAATGTTTTGTTAACATGGATTGGTAATCACTTGAAGGAAATGCTAATAATCAATAAATCATTGGTGAATAATAAATGGTCCTTCATTTCTACATTTAAAGTAATCTTCAATTTTCAAGGAAAAAAAGCCCAAAACTTGACATTGAATTCACTAAATTGTGAGTCTTCATCATAGTTGTTTTGTGATGTGGTAAATTATTCTATGGTTGATTTTATAGCCATGAATATTTGATTTATATAAATTTGTTGCATTGATATACCACTMAGAAGTTTTGAAAATGGTCATGACAGAATTCAATTTTTACAAATGAAGATTATCTTTATTCTAGTGTTGTGATTTTTAACTAATGATGCATCATGTGTTAGAAATGTAGATGAATGAGCTCTCATGTTGAGGATTATACATTAGAATAAAAATAGAATAAAGTGACATATTGGCAAGCATTCACATTACATATTAAAATTAAGAACAAAGCCAAAATTTCCATGGTGTGTAAATTTGTCTTATATGCTAGAACCATGCAATGATTGTTTCTATGATCATCTTAATGAAGAATATTTTTTAATCATTTGAATTGAATTACATTGTCTAGAATTCAAGAATGAAGCAAATAAATCTTTTCAAAGCTGACTTCCATATGGATTATTTCTTCCATATAAATTAATATAAAAGTTAATTTCTAAATGCCCTCACCTAGAAAAATTGACTAGTCACAATGTAAACCTTTCTATTGATAAGCATGYGTCCCACTATCAAGTTTTGGAATGTTGTCAAGCCTAGGGCAACATTCCAKAAAATGCCATTCAATTGATAGTATCTTTAATGAAAAATAATTTTAAGTACTTCAAAAATTGTAAACCATAAAACAAGAACRATCTTTGAGTTTTTGGATTATAGATAGTAAGATCACTTTTTTAAAATAATCAAAATCAAATCAAATATTGTAACTCTTCCAAATGTGTATATCATTGATGCAATTTGTGTACAATTTTTTTTTCTTTTCATTGATATGTTTGGTCACATAATTTGTTTTGAAGTTACTTCAATGGATACTAATTGRATGTATTGGATTGTTAGAAAATCACATTATAAAGGRATTAACTTAGAAAGTTTGCACATGTTTTTGAGTGGCTTTCAGATGATTCCAAAAGATTAATAGAAGATGAAGCACTACAATTTTTCTCTTAAGACTTTTTTGACTGTTTATAGCATAGAGTGGTGAAAATTTGCTATTAAAGGTGTTGTTGATTTTTTCTAAAAAAAATTAAAAAAAATGCTTCTCAGAGTATTTCAGCACCTTAAACCTCTTTGTTTAAGGTTTAAGTGTCTTTTTTTTAACTTGATTTCAACTAATGGAATGAAGTTCACAAATTCTAGGATATTCAATTTCAATTTGAACTGTACTCTTATAATTATTATAGTGGACTAATTTTCTAACAATAAAATCACAATTTTTTTTGTACATTGTAATTTTCTTCAAGAAGCGCTTGTGGTAAATTTTTCAAATTTTTGAATGTATTATGTATTTGATATGACTTTAATCCATTTCGTCTTTTACAATTCACACTATTTTCCAACCATTAAAAAAAAATGAAAATTCCGCGATTTATAGGATAAAACTAGCAAAATTCTTTCATATATGAAAAAAAATGGAGCCTCTAGATGTTTTTTCAGGCTTCTAAAATATTGTTTTGGGGTTGTTCATCAAAATTGTTCCCTATGCTGAATACCAGCCACTTCTAGTTTGAAATTTTAAAATTTTGAATTTTTTTTTTAAAATTTCAGAATGCATTAGAAAACCAACTAATAATTCAAAATGATTTTATTTTTAAATTGATATTTTTTTTTCAAAATAATATTTTAAAAACAAGTAATAAATAAATAACTTAATTATTTAATATAATTTGACGTGGGAGTCTCTCGACCATAGCAAATTGCTTATGTTCCCATAGCATTCCTGCAATTCTTGAACCCGCAATCTTCTAAGAGGCCCGACAAAACATCTAATTGAAATCCAATCCTTAGATAGAACATGAACAACAATAGTTTGCAAAAATTTGAAATTTGCTTACATGGTCATAGCTAAGGTCATTCACGATCAAAATTCTAATAAGCTAACCATATTTACTGTTGACTCCTTTCTAAAATTGCATAGTCTAGATTCTTGCCTAAAATGTTCTTCCACTATTCATGAGAGTCTATAGTTGGATACCCTAAACCCTATTTCAACACTTTGAATATTTGTGGTTTATCCATACAATGTCCTAAAAATGTATTACAAAGAGAATCTAGAATTTCATAATACCCTCTCAAATACCAACAAGACCCCACAAAAAGTTTTTCGGTACAGTAATAAGAACTATGTTGAATTGCTTATTTGTTACCTTAAATAAGATTATCAATTGAGTAGAGAGGTACAAGTTAAGCRAACCCATGCATTGTAGGGCAATTGGAAGCAAGCTCATTGCAAGCAAAAATATCTTAGTTGTGTACATTTTWAAWWTTTTTGAAATTTGAAAATTTTCCCAAAATATAACCAAGAACAAATGATGGAAAGCCAAAGGTAGCACCTTAAAGAACTAGTGGTGCATAGGGTCATTGCAAGAAACACCTGCCGTTTTTTGGACACTTCGCTACAGTACTCATGATTTTTCGGGAGTACTATAAAATTAGAAAAACAATCTTAAAAAAATATGAAAAATATGCTTAATGTATATACGTTTAAGAAGAAGGTACCMTAGGAAGGAAAAACATAGAAAAATTTTCTAACTAGGAGAACTAGAAAAGTGCAAAATCTCATGAAAATAGGTACTTTGACATTTTAATTTGTAAAAAATAGGAAAATAATTTTTTTCAAAAATTAAAAATTTTCCATTTGGAAAGAGTTGATGGTGATGAGATTTCACCAAAAAAATGGTCTTAAAACCATCATCAATGTTTTGAAATTGCGCGCAATGGGAGTGATGTTTGCACATCCAATAGCGTTATTTTTTTTTTCAAAAATATTGAAATTTTAGTGTAATAAAGGACTTCAAAGTTTTTTTGGGTGTTGGGATTTCATAACTGCCTGCAAACTAAAAAGCCTCATAGCTTTCATCTCAACTATTGAAATGCATTGATTCAAAACTTTTTGAGTACATACAAATATGAAGAACAAATCACAAATTTTTATTTCTTAAAGAAGTGATTTTTTCAAATCTGCCCGGACTGCCCAAATTGAGAAACAAACAACATATTATACAATAACTTTTGACTCATATTTCCGAATGTCATGAAATTTGTGCATTTCCTCGTACCCACATTCTATTAAAATTTCAGCCCAAAATATGCAAATTTCTAGTCACACGTACGTGCCCAAAATTTCTATGTTGCCAAAAAACACATGTTGGTCCTTTAGGGATTAAAGGAGCCTAATTTCGGTATTTAGTGTAGATGATACTATGGATGAATTTAGARCCATGAATGGATGTCCAAGAAATGGATGGATTGTTCTAACCAACTTCTAGTTCAAGATGCATGCAAGCTTTGCAATTGAAAATTTAATGCAACAAGTTTATGGTGGTGGTGGCAAGCAAATGGTTGGGTTTACTTGAACAAAAGTTTGAATGTTTCAATTTAGTGTGTAATGAATGTCGAAGTTAACATTCTCATAAATTTTCTTTCATTTTTAGTTTACTCTTGAGTATATGCAGTCTTATCATGAGATCATTAAAAAATGTCCTATTTCAAGGGCATAAATKATTGAAAAAACATGCATTGGATCAATGTTTTAAGCACCAAACGCA
This sequence comes from Pleurozium schreberi, assembly GCA_006891605.1. Classification (NCBI taxonomy): domain Eukaryota; kingdom Viridiplantae; phylum Streptophyta; class Bryopsida; order Hypnales; family Hylocomiaceae; genus Pleurozium; species Pleurozium schreberi. The sequence goes on from VACF01002224.1 coordinate 12,701, forward strand.
ATCTGACAATTGAATATGTGGCCAATTCTCTAGTAGTTGCGAGTTTTAATTTTAAGAATTTTCCTTGTAAAGCCTACGTGAATTAGATTCTATCATGATTTTTTTATTTAAAGTGAAAGAACTTTCACCTAGGAAAAAATGGTAGAAGAGACTCTTTTTGTAACTATTACTCTTTGTGCTTATCTACCTTCTTTAAACCTCTACTTTCTTTAAATCCTTGAATGACTCATCAACCAAATTTGGTTGATTTTATAAAAAGTGTTTAGCAACCTAGTCCTMTTCGTGTGGATCATTTTTGTAAATCARCCTTTCATTTYGATTCTTTGTTTTTGCTCTCTACATTTTTTCTTTCTCTAGGGCCCAACCTTTAGGTTCCACCGTTTGTTATTGGTTTACRTAYAGGGCAATGTCCAAGGAGAAGGGTATTTTGTGATATTAAGGACCAACGAAGAGGGCGGAGCCTGACAAGGAGGTGCTTTACATYGCGAAATGCCCGACGACRAGGGACATTGCYTGWCGTAAATCACTAGCARGAAATTGAAGTTGGATGMAACACTCGGGATGAAATAGAAAAATTGGATGAAGAATCAGTAAKGCTCRATTACGTARGTTTGYCCGCATAATCGGGCATTACGGCTGATTGCGCAGCGGAACCCTCCCTGAAAATGRACGGGCAATTTCCTGGGAGTGGTTTACATCTTCGAAAAATACTCCKGRGGTTTATTAAAAAACAAAACAAAACATCCTTCAGCCACTTCGTCTCATTCCCCGCATTTGCACTTAACACCCATGTCTCCTGGCAAAGCCAACAACCAACAACCATTACGATCCYTACTCAGAGCAGTAGAGCACCCAAAGCAGCGTGCCAGCARTACTGGCCACTTACTTATGGTAATTAATTACGTCCATTTATGTCTGCCCAAATCAAAAGCCTCAAGCTCTGCTCCCCAGTCCCCACTGGCACGGTCACGGCCACCGGTAAGTAACTCGTGCACCTCTGGAAATATGATGGCCTCCCCCRCCCCGCAAAACTAAAGAAAACAAAAGAACCCAAAGCAAACTTCAAGTGGGCAAAACGTAATTACGTAACATCAATACCCGAATTACTGTATCCGCAAAGAAAGCGTCAATAATTGTGCATCATGTGGACAAGCTAATTCAGTTACCCTCCCMGCGATGAATGTCTCCACTCTGCACGTACGTTGCGACCCCAGCGACCCCAGCGACGGAGCCAGATCGCCCTGAAACCTGGTTTCGCCATCAATGAAATTCACTTGCAGTGCACTTAGTTGCACCAAAATCAGAAATCAATTTTTTTTTTACTCCGTAACAGTGTGGTCATAACTGTAATACTGATGACCTGTTCACTACCTACAGTACCGTACGTACTGTAGCTTCCCCGCCACTGGCAGGCCATATGCACGTGGTGGCAACTCGACCAATCCGGCGTCATATTAAGGCCCTCCAAGAATGGAGAATCCTCTACTAACGTACCTGCCTGCCTCGCTTCTCTCGTTTTCCACAAATTCATCAATCTCTCACTCACTCTTCTCGACTCCCGAGAATTCCCAGTCTGGTGGACAGCAGCTCGCGCAGCTACCTCCTCTGATCCGAGAGCCGTTACACTTGCATTCACGTTTCTTAACTCGACGAAGTGGAGTTTATGACACAGATCTATTAGTTAGCTAGCTACAGACTGCATGCGCACGTCCGTCTATGCATTGCCATACCGCAGTTRCTCATTAAGTCTCGTATCGATTCTGATGGGTCAAGCGCCTTGAAGCAGCAATAAGCGAAAGCTTACCCCATSAAAGCGTAATTGTTCMTTGTTGTAACCGTTTGTGACCGGGCGCTTGCAATTTCCSTCGTAATCAGCGKATTGGAGGCGACGTGGGACGATGATGAATGGAGAGCCGTGGCAATGCCGAGAGTGTGTGTTTGGATTAGTTACGTTACAGCAGGCCTGTTTCTTCTAGTATTGTTTGATTTTATTTCTGTTTGAACATATGTGTTATTTGTGAATTGTGCGTGCCCATTGAGGAGATTGTCGAGTTTTGAAGAAGAGGTCGAATGCGGGAAAGGTTGTCATCGACATTGCCAACCCCGCCGACCACCATGGGAGTGTACAAATTGAGCCTCCAGGACCTGGACCCGAAATCCTCCTCCAAATCTCCCGCTCCCTATCGCAAGTCCAGCTTCCTCCGCGGCACCGCCACCACCTTCATGGGCCGCCGCTTCAGCACCAAGGTGCAACCCACGCTCCGCAGCTTCTTGGAGGCTCCCGACACCGAGCCCCCGAACCTCCCCACAGACCGCAGCAGCAGCTCCGAGGACGACAACAGCTGCAACAGCTCGCACTTCACCGCCAGCAGCACGCGCACGCCAAGCCACTTTCTCACCTCCGACGACGACGCCTGCCTCCGTGAGCTTTCGAACTTGCTCCGCGGCGGCGACTTCGACAACAGCGGCTTCGCCTCGCTGGCGCGTCACAGCACGGCCTGCTGCACGGACGGAGCGGTCCGCCAGGAGCTGCGGCGGAAGTTCCATCTCGAGGACACCTCTAGTACCCGTGTTCGCAACAGCTTCGCCATGGGACGATGCAGCTTCCGAAGGGAGCTCGATACCACGGAGGATCGGGTGGAGAACTTGGCATTGTGGGAGGAGGTTTCGGAGTCTCCTTTGTCAACGTCTGCGAAGGAACGCGTCGTGAGAAAAGATTGGAATGTGGCGCACTCGTGGCCGCATGGACAGGCGACCAGCCCGTCGGTGGGGTACTCGGGCAAGCTGGGCTTGGAAAGCTTGTTTCGGAAACCCAAGAAGGTGACGTCGTCGTTCTTCAGTGGATTCTTCTCCGGGCTGTCGTTCTCCACGTCGCGACGGTCGCGGAAGTCGTAGTATTGACCACCAGGAATTCTTGCTCTTGGAGCCCCGCTTGTAGCAATATTCATAGACCTTTTTAAGCTCAGTAGGGATCACATTGTAAATTATTGCAGATTTTTTCACATCCTATAGTGTGGCTCTTCTACGGCAAGATAAGCATTCTGTTGCTTGCTTGTAAGAATCCGATCGAAGAAGTGCTTGTTACAAATGCGACAACCTATTTTGCATTTGTCTAGTTTGTGCAACTTGACATGCGAAGAATTGCCTTTTCCAAGGATCAACACGAGTTTCCCATTAGGTGACACGTACCCAGTTGCACGTAAGCCTAAATATCGTTATTATTTAGTGTTTCGTGCCACTTGTTGCAATATCGCACTGCCTGTAATCTTGCTGCACATATACCTGCTGGCCTTGTATAATTTAACGAAACTGTTCGAGTTATGTTCGGAAGATAGCCATAGATATCATTATCTGCGACCGGAGTTATGTATGGTCAGTGAATCAGTATCGTTTAATTACGCATATAATTACGGGTCTACATCATTTTAATTCTTGCAACGGTGTTTGCTGTTGTGAAGAAGGGTTTTGGTCCTTCCGTAACAGTGCAGACCCACGTTAGAGAGGTAATTTGAAATAGGGATTATTGGTGAAAATCATTCACTACAAAGTTGTAGCCCACATATACGTCTCTTTGCTGAGTCAGTGTATGAGCAATTTCGCGAATCAACGCATGTGCTATGCTATGATGCATTAGAATTGGCCGAAAACTTCTTTTGCGGTGGGCGGATCGGACTTGTTAAAGTTCTTTGTAGCATAATTACGGATTAAAGTTCAGTTTGTTTTGGCCCTTTCAATACCTTAGTTTCAAGTCGATTCATAAAAAGGTTTTCAAGGAAATTTTGCATCGCAGGGGCCTCATCAGTGACAGCTTACTGGTGATTTTAATTCCGTCTCATTTATGCCCAAAAAATACACGAAAACAACAACTTATGTGGTGATGCAGACACCGATGCCACTAACTATGTGCCAAATTAAGTCGACCAGTCACGCCATCAGGCACGTTCTCATGTGAAATGAGGCGGGATTCACTCAGTGAGCCTTCACCGGAGTGATTAATTACTACAACAGGAAGGTGCAGTAAATTCCCACCGAAATTACTGTGAGCAACATTTAGTAAGTGGATTAGTTATAGCTTGATGGAACCCACAGCTGGAAAGGCCTGCTACTAATCTCCTTTCCATAATGGTTTAGCACATATTGTGGGGGGAGAAACAGCTGTTGGAAATACATACTGTCATCATTCTGATTATATTTGAGTGCGGAAAGACATCGAACACAGAGTGAAGAAGTACTGTACAGGAGTGTACCGGAGTGAATCTGGCACAATTGCAAATTGCAAAACAGGGCTTTGAATTCACTAAATTATGAAATGATATATGATCACTGGAAGGCAAAAACAATGTTTTACAATAATGCGGCTCTCAMTCTCTGAAAGTGGTTCATCAAATTTGCACAACTGAACGCAACTCGGCAAGTGAATTCATCGAAATTAATGCTCACTTTCAGCAGTGACTTAATCAAAGACTAATGAGAAGTCCTCACTGCCAGCATAGACGGATCCACTCTTTCTCCAAAGTAGAAAAAAAGGATTCCGTTTCACTTGTATCAATAAAAAAATAATTAAAAAATAATTAAAAAAAAGTAGAAAAAGTAGAAAAAAGGGTTATTTACAAGGCTTACTTTACATGCTGGGTACAGCCAGTGAGACGGAAGTCAAGCAAATGACTGATMATTGTTTGGGAGTTCATTATGAGACAACTGAAAAGGCCGAGCATTTACGAGTGAGCAACTTCCGTCCAAAGAAACACGGAATAGTCCGTGGATTCTCCTTCTGCAAATGGGCTTGACTATTCAATCCCCGGTGGCGTTGTCTTTGTGAATCTCTTTTTTCGCTTTGGAAATCAAAGGTTTCATTGGGTGCCAAAAAGAAGGAAAAAAATAAAAAAACTTCGCAACGGAATTTGTCCATGTGTTAAAAAAAAAGGGTGGTGGTGGGAATTGGCTTAATTGGAATGTGTCTTATCTTTACCAATCTCATAATATGAAACCTTCCACCGAGCATGTTCTGAATATGTCTACCCAACTCAACTACACTAAATAGTGAAACTAGGTTTCCCCTCACTAATTTCTCAAAATCCCACACTAAAATTTACTAAAATGACATATGTTTCTAGTAAAGTCTTACTTAAAAGACTCCTTATAAGTAGTTACTTAAAATCTTATCACTGAGACTATGCTTAAAACACCCGTTTCTCTTGTAGTGAAACCTTCCACCAAGCATGTTCTCAATATGTCTATCCAACTGAACTACACTAAACAATGAAATTAGGTTGTCCCTCACTAATTTCTCAACATCCCACACTATATGAATATTTATTGTTATTGTACAAGAATGCACTATTGATGAATTAATTATTGGTGTAGTTGAAACTCATGAACCTCCATGTGTAGTCGTGTACAAATGAAAGCATTTGTAGAAATATTTGTTGACTTTGATGGCTTGTAGAATAACTTTCTTGGGGGTAAGGCCACCTAATGTCACTATTTAGTATAGAGTACGGTAAACTAACAATTTCACTTTATGAAGTTTCTTTTTGAGCAAAGTCCATGAGTCTTGGAACTCAAATTCATTAGAATGTTAGACATTTTCACTAGTCTTCACACTCAACTTCAATGGAATGCTAGACATGTTCATGTTTTTGCAGGAGGAGTAACATTTTGAATCATCCATTTCTTGTAAATATGGAATAACTTGGATTTTTCCTTGCATTGGGAATTTTGTTACACTTTGGTTGACTAATTCATGAAATTGACATGAAGCTTCTAGCGAAATTGGATTAATTATTATAACTCACGGCTATTGAAAAAAATCATGAAGTTCGTAAAATTGTCTGGTGAAATCAATCAGTTGCAAAATGAACAAAACTTCATGAAATTTGATGGAAGCAAATTCAGTTATAGTGTACACATAGTATTTGCAACAAAGATGACAATGCAACTTCACTAAAAAAATTGGTATTAATAATGGCTTTTTACAATAACTTTAACCCCTAAAAGATTAGCCATGTTGCATGATTTTAATCCATTTTTTATTTTTGGACAAGTCTATGTTCCTTGTGCAATATTTATTGGATTCTTGTATATTYTGGTCAAAGGTGTGTTTCACTACTAGCTTGATGCTTAGAAAATCTTACAACAATCTAAGTTGTGGTTAAAAAATATGCTTCAAAGGAATATTTTTTTTCAAAATAGGGGCAATTTGGGCAACCATAATAGACAAGTTCAATTGGTCTGAAATTTTTTACATGTATTTTCAATTCTCTTATTAGCATAGATCTAAAAGCCCATGACTATATTTCACGTGAAAACCATTTCAAAACTACCATTTTTAGTAAAAATAATAAAATGAAAAAAACTTATATTGTTTTATTGCGATCAACTATCCATCTATACCTTTGATCCCTAAATGCCCGAGGCCCCAAATTTTGGTGTCGGCGATACTTTGAAGTTAAAGAAAACTTAACCAAATTGATATTTTTAGTAGTTCATATTTTTTTTAAATTCTTTTTGAAGCCTAGTTTTAGCATCAATAATCTGATTTTGAAAATGTTTGATTTTAATTTTTCTATTCAAGATTTTGTGCAAGGGTGTCCATTGCAATCTTGACTTCCCTAGTGTTGAAGGCTCTTGGAAATAAGCCTCTAGTACACTAGATTTTGAAGAAAAAATCTCATTAAAAATTCATTATAAAAAATTATAGAAGAGATTTTGTGAAGCCATAAATTGATTGGGGTTGTGAATGTTAGTTCCTTTAACCTCATATTTTCTAGTGACCAGTTTTTTAGATTTGACATTTGAAAAGGGATCAGATTGAAAGACTTCATATTACTTTTGCAGTTTTAACACCCTCATAATCAAATATTGTAATCTTTCAATCCATAAGTGATATTGTTGTGTTATCTTTCTTTATGTGATCTCTAACATGTGTAGTTTGACCATTTGGATTGGAGTTTTTTAATTTCATAACTAATTTATTAACAATTTAGTATTTTGAATCATTATCTACTTCTTTCTACTTACTATTTTTTTCCTATATGCTTTACAACTCCAAATGATCTAAAAAATTTCATGTATGTAGCCAACTTGCCTTGAAAAATGAATCCAAAGAAGCACAACCATTTTGGACATTTTTTGGTAATGATATGACCTTGTGAAGTGCAGCTGCCCGGTTTTTCGCAGGGCCAAAAAAAGGATTTTTTCCACTTCAAATGCTAATATCTTGCAATCTACATGGTATAAATTTCTGAAATTTTTTCCACATATTCTCAAACTAGAGTACTACAAGATCCTACAGTTACATGTTTCAAAAAATGATATTTTTACAAAAATTTGGTACTTGTACTAGAAATGGCAGTTTTGAAGCATTTTTGGTGAGAACATAGTCAAGGAACTTTAGGGGTTAAATGAGATCTGGTGGACCATGCGTCCTCTGGTTACGTTGTTGGTATCGTTGAAAAGCTCTCACCAAGGAGGGGTGCATGGGCTTTGCTTTGTGACAATTAGACCTATGGTGTGAAAGATACAAAATTTCAAACTTTACATGAATTTAAAAATTAGAAAAAATTGCTTTTTACTTTTCTTTTCTTATACTGTGCCAACGGCACACGGCACACCAGTATGCATGAGTGCACCATCTGCGCCACTCATCTGTCTGTCACAAAACTTTCTTGTCTTGCCAGATATTTGAGGTACAAGCTTGTCAGTTATTGAATCAGCAATTCCGCACCTGGCCAGTGAGAAGCCTTTCCTATCCCAGAAGCATCAAGAATTGCAAAAAACATTGGAAGCTCTCAAGTCTCAAACATCAGCCAGCCAGGAGCAGCATCCAACCATTAATTTAGTTCATMATGAAATACTTGCTCTACAATCCATATTTATGGTAACTTACTTCTGTGTGCTGCTGAGTACAACTAAATGTTGAACATGTCCCTTAATCCCTTTTCATTTGTTTTTATTGCGTGACTGGGCTGATTTTTGTGCTGTAACTTAACATGGGAATTTTTTCTGATGCATTGTGGTAGCCACTCACTTTCAATGCCGGAAAGTGAGAAACCAGGAACTAACTTAATGATAAACCAACCTTTTTTAAAGAAAATGTTCCTTACAGACTTTGCATGCCCTTCATGCTCTTTGAATTGGGCCTCTTTGAGGAGGGAATTCCACCTCTGTCCACAGAACCTTGCGAGTAACTTAGTAAGAAATGGGCTTTGTTTCTCCCTCCAAAATCTAAGATAAATGGTGTCATTCACATTCTTTGTAAATGGTGGTTGCAAATGCCATTCTCATCAGCTTAAGTTGCTAAAGACACAGCTAAATGTTTTATACTGTAATTTCAAATTCAAACTCTTCAATTCAAAGATAGTTTTTTGTGGCTACTGATGGTTATTTTTTTTTTTTTGTGGAGAACTTTTGCTACCTTTTTAACCACATTTGTGAACTCTGATTATTATAAAATGACTTAAGTAGCTTCCTAAAAACTGTATATTAACACCAACATCTGTGTCCATGGAATCTAAGGTTACTTGCAATCAGCTCATCCAGGACACCYCCAGGCCCCAGGCCCCATCCAGCTGGTTGTGCACGGCAGCGTTCATGTCCATGTTGACTGGTTTTCACAACTCTACACTGTCCTGGSCTGTCAGTTGTCATTCACATGTATACCATTTCACAAAGTTTCTCATAATCACATACGCTTAATAACTTACTCCTGGCCACGCTTTCATAGCCACAAAACACTTGGGATTTCACGAAATACTTCTTTTTCGGAAACAAGTGACACATGTTTTTTCTTGATTGATTTGAACCCCTGGCTAAAAGTGTCATGGACGCAAAAAAAACTATGATTTCGTTTCCAAAGGTACAATTTCTTGCTATTTGGGGTACGGTGAACAGAGTATCATCGTTGTCCGACAACTGCTTGGAGTGAGTACTTTCATTTATCCTTGTTTCAGTATATTGTCAGCCTAGCTCATACTGTATTTACTGTATCCTACTGCTTTTTCTGCATCAATTTCAAGCTACAACTGTTGTTCTCTAGTACTGTACATGTCTCCTCACATTGTGTACTCAAGGAAGCATTCAATTACATAAAAAACCTGACTCCTTGTTACCAGTCGCGATGAGTAATGTCACACCATGCGAGGGTCCTGATCACAATAGTACACACAATCCGCAACACCCTGTTCCCGCATCAGAATCTCCACACAACCTCCACATAACGTAACGTACATTGCATACATTTCAGAAAGAAACTTCAGTTAAGCTACTCCGACCATCTGCAGTTCTGCACCCTCTCTCACTCTCTCTTTCATCTCCAGCTTCTCCATTGAAGAGCATCCAAATACTTAAGCAGCCTCTGCGTTTTCTGACACCCCAGATATGGTAGATGGGGAGTCACTCTAGGATCGTCGACATGGGGCACCACTTTCTTTCAGCTATGGCAGTAAAGAGCTTTTCACAGCCAACGATTATAGCTACCCAGTGAAGTAGCTTCGACGGAGCAAGTAAAAAAAAAGTCTATTCTCATTTGTTTTTTAGAGGCGCAACTCAAGTTTCTACAGCGCTTCGAACTTGTTGTTTCTATTCTTTCGCATTCTATTGGAACTCTTTTTGCTTTTGTTCCGCGATTGAACAACGAAAGAAAACCTCCATTTGCTCTTCCTCTGAAACAATCCACAGAGGCTAGTTGTGAAACGATGGCCATCAGTGTTCCCGTTTTTTTCGTTTTCTGTGTTTACATTTTGCTTTCTCCAGTGATAGTAAACTGCAGTAAGGAACACTTGAAGGGGCGTGGATTGTCAGCATTGGCAGAGGAAAGCCCTGCGTCAGCGTATGCAAACTGGATTGCGAGCGTGAGGTTAAAACATGAGCTGAAACTGAAGACGAACTCCCTGGTGGGGGAGCCCGGCATGGTGCAACCAGACCTGTCGCTGGATTTTCCAGGAATGAAGGAGTATGTGGATTGGGAGAGCGTGGTGACGCCGTCAACTTACATTATTGTCGACCAAACTGGTTTAGGCAATTTCTTGACCTTGACAGATGCAATCAACTCCATTCCAAGGGACCGATATCGGCAGTACCGCATTACGATTCAAGTCAATGCTGGGGTTTACAGGTAAAGACTAAGCAATGCGCGTTTTCCTCAGTATCCATTCCAAGCTTTTAATATGAATGAATCTGCAATTGTTAGCTCGAATTGTTGCTTTCTCGACGGTTGAAGAGTAGTGGAAGAGGAGAAGAATCGTTGGTCATAAGATGACCGTTAAAAAAAGAAGGGTAGCAAGGGCTACTCGTGGGTAGTGGCCTGTGCAGAATTGTGAGCTGAATGTGATGCAAACAACGTGGGGAGCTGTGACCGCCCAGAAGCGTCAGAACGCCAGCGACAACACGGGCTTCTCCTTCCAGAACTGCCGCATCACAGGCGCAGGCCAAGTGTACTTGGGCCGCGCTTGGGGTCCCTTCTCCCGAGTGGTGTACTCCTACACTTGGATGGGCGACGTCATTTATGCGCCGGGATGGTTCGACTGGGGACTGGCCGACCGACAACTGTAAGTGAACATTGCTAACTGATCGAATTAGTCCTTCCTTCCTTCCTTCCTTCTCCTCAAATCGCATTTCCAATACTTCCAATGGGCTGCTGCACCTCTTCTGCACTTATGAAAAGGGGAGGAGGTGAAGCAGCTTCGCGAGAATTCTTTCTTTCTTGTCATGATGGGCTTCACAACCGGGAACTTTCTCCCTAATTGTGATGCAGCTCCTTAACTGTGAAACCATGTGCACTTATGCCCTTGGAAAGTCCCACACTGCAATGTTCGTCTCTTAATGCAATATGTAGCTCATTTTGTAGTAAGAGCGTGGTTATGGAAATTCGTCCACGCTGAGATGTTTCCAAAACCAGGCTCCACATTCCACGTACGAGGGTAGTATCAATGAGGGTGGTCCCAATGGTAGAAAATCAAGAATATTGTTATGAACTTGTGAACAGACCGTCTGTATGTATAGAAGAGCTCTGAAACAATGGAAGTCAACGGAGTAAATTAGGAGTTGGAACCAGTCTACTCTTCTCAAATGGCTTATTGTCACCTCGACATTGACCGGTCTCATGGAGAGAATGAAACCATCACTCCAATTTGTGTGTCCGTGGCTTCATATGAGGATACAATTAGTACTCTTGACCAATAACAGATGCCTTATTTCATTCCTTTTAAAAATGTGAACTTGGCATCGTTTAGCCCTAAGGAATCCGAAGCCCACATTCTGGACGATGAACACCACAGCACTGTTTCGTCCAAATAACTTCTCATTCCTCCCATTGAAAGCCATACCAGAATCTTAAGAAGAAAACCCTTTTTCCTTCCTTCCTTCCTTTTATGACCAATTTGATGAAATTGAGGTAAGCAATGAATTTTTCTCACAGAAATACTCCGTACTAAGCAAAGAAAGATATGCAACGATTGATTGGTGTGCAGGTCTGTGTATTACGGGCAATACCGATGCTCGGGCCCTGGCTCCAACGAGGCCGGGAGGGTGGCCTGGTCCCGTGAGCTGACTGACTGGGAAGCCGCCCCGTTCCTGGCGCTCAGCTTCGTGGATGGAGAAGCTTGGATTCCGCAAAACATCAGACCAGTACCCACAGTGGAGTGCAATGGAGTCCCTTGTTAATTGATCGACGTACTTCAATTGAATGTTTACATTTACGTTTAGAAGTCACTCTGGGTTAGAACCGGCCTCAGTAGAAATTAAGGAACTTCCCACAATCAAATTCGATTCGATCACAATTATAGGAACAGAACAGAACATATTAATTATTTTTAGTACTGAGCAAAGTCACAATAGGCGCATACCATTTCCCCATTGTAAGTGTAGCCAGAATATTCTAGCTATGTACACTCGTCATCTGAACACTTCAATCTCTAGCGAACAGAGACCAAATTTGTAGAGACCCAAATAAGCTATATTGTTCATGAAAGAGACATTGCCCATTTGAATGGGTTAATAATGTTGCGTTGTTTTACACACTGAGCAACAAACACCGAAAACTTGTGACTGACTTAGTTTGGGTGCAAGTGCTTTGCAAGTTGTTGCAAATGTGAGCGCCGATATAGCTAAGTAGGAAACCTACAGGATTCGCTTTTCAAACATCTTGATGACCAAATTGTTTCTCGTCCGAAGTGAGTTCACATTGGTGTCACAGAATTTCTTGGGCAACATTGCATTCTTGAAAAATCAGTCAACTGTCGTGTAAGAAAATATTCATTTAGAAGGCGTAAATAGGGACATTCTCTGGCCGGTTGAGACGTCAACGACGGGCATTGTGAATTGTTTTTGGATTGTTAGGATGTTTGTATGCAAAAATTCAGGATTTTCTTTCATTTCTCAGTCACACCAGATTCAGTTCCTCCATTTTTCAGTCCCAGTGAGCAGACTTGTGTTTGGAGTTTCTTCCTTTCTTTGTGGGAGGCTCGGTCATTCTCCTGTTTGTTTGTGGTAAAGGTTTGAATCGTAACTTGCGGCATTGTGTTACAAAGAACGGTCGATTTTTTGTGGCAAAGTGAGGTGACGTGGACCCTTTCAGAATCTGACGTGCAAATTTAGTTTGAACACCGGACAGCAGAATCAGACCACGTACAGTRTTTCAGAACCAATTTGGCCAGTATTCTAAAGACAAACCGAATTTTAAAATGACACAATAATTATATGTTTGGTACCATAGTATTCTAAACTATGCTCAGAATATATTTTACACCTATGTTGAAATTTCAAGATTTTAAGCATATTTTGTATATATTACTCCCTCCGTCTCAAAATGATCTTCCTGTTGGCATGAATTTGTTGTCCGGCAAAAAGATCTTCATGATGTGATGTGGAAGGAAGGGCCTAAAAATGAAGTCTTGGGAATTCTACAATCTTTTACTATAGTGTGGCAGGACTAGTTTACTAAACATTAACAATTTAATTTAAGCCTTGTCCAAGGTGACCCCACTCCCTTTCAATTTGGCCCTATCACGCTTTCAATGAGAATTCTAATTCACCCATATTGAGTGTGGATGTTGTATGCACTCATTGATTCACCTAATTTAGGAATATTGCATAAGCCACCTAGAAATCATCTTTGACATCTCATGAATAGATGCTCAAATCAGCAAAGGAATTACACCTTGTTCACCAAACTAGTGGCCAATAGTGCTACCTCACAAGGCCCTCAAGATCCCAATTTTTAGCATCCTATAACTATATATTGAAAACCAATTTAGGAGTAAAATTTTTAGGACAATAGGAGAGTACCAAACTCTACTTATAGGTCAAATTAGATTTAAAAAATTATCATTTTCAAGCTTAATACAGATCATTTTGGTTAACAAAGAGAAGGTTTGTGAGGGTGGAATTTGTGGGTATGTTCTACCGTCCTTTTTGCTATATGGCTGTAGGGTGTGCTGTTTTTGTTGTACTTTTGCATAGCAAAACCATGCTTAAGAAAATATCAAATGAAATTTCTCATTGCTTCAAAAAAAAATTTAGATGGTCAAGTGATTAATGAAGAAATTTAATAATCCAGAAAGCCTGAAGACTATTGAAATGAGTATTCTGAACGCCAAAATCATGATATACAAAACCAATAATTATACAGTTTCTATACAAAGAACTCTGCCCAATTGATGGCATTAGGTTTCAAGCGTAGTCTACATGGAAACCTACCACCACAATACTCCTGCTATCAAGAGAAGATTCTTGGAAAACTAGGCTTGCCTATCCTCAAGTTTCCTGAAAGGCTTCTTCAAAATAATGGCTGGAAAGCGCTTAACACCAAATGGAGTTCACACTCGCACCAGATGATTATGTCACATCAGACCGTTGTGGTTGCACTGTGACGGGCTAAACAAAATAAAACCAACCTAATGGTCACTCGGAATTACTGTATCAAAGTCTATTCTCTGCTTCACTATGGTTTGCATCAGCCACTCCCCTTTAAAAGTCCTCAGTCCTGCTTTTGTTGCAACRTCGCCTTCCTCCTTGTCCTCATCGCAAGTCAGAACAATAGTGTGTGATGGATCATTTTGTTGCAAAGCTTCATCCAAGCTTGAAAGAACCTGCAGGCAGAGGTAGTTCAAGTTGAGGTACACATCTCAAACAATGATGAGCTTCGGTAAAGTTTCGGATCAAGCTAAATTGGTAGAATTTAAGACGATGGAAAGGGCTCTCAGCAAGACAGCCTACCTTCCCTCCTGCCACCTTAGTTAACTTGGTAACAATGTCTAAAGGAGGCTGCACATGTGGTGTCGGGTAAACGGAGAATCCAGCGAAACTTCCTTCTCAACTACAGCAACTCTATCGATATCTGCAAATCTGAGAATGCGGTTAGACTTTGYTGGAGAGGACGTAGAGCCTGGAGTCGGGTTGGCCATTACGGAYAATTTACTGCTAGATGTCCTCCCTCTGGAATTTGCACCGTCCTGGATAGGATAGGAAGGTTGTGGCTGTGCTGGTGCGGGACTCACGTCTGCAGAAAGGGGGGTCTTAAAAGGAATATTTTCAAAAGAGTATGGATCTAAGACATCGCTATGTGCGATTGGAGAGTGCTCAGCCCCTACATGGGTTGTCTTACGCCTCGCCTTTAACTCTTTCTCAATCGTGGGGGTAGCATTCTTTGGCCCAGGAGTTTGATAAGTGTTCCACCCCACACTCATGGACGTAGAAGTATTCAGATAGGGCAAGTTACAAACCATAAGAGCTGAGTTTCCAGGAAGAGACATTGCCTTTCGGATTTCATTTTTCAAYCGGAGCTTCTGCGGCTTACCCTGTGCATTAACTTCCGCAATTTTCARAAAACCCTGCAGCATAGTTTAGGCGTCGTGAGTATCCTCCCTACATACATGATGTTGATATAAACTATATAAAATCTAGATAGGACACTACTACAGGTCAATCTTTCAGAAAGGAGTGAAGATAACATTAAGGTAGTTGAAAAATGACCTACCTGTTTGTTCCAAAACTTTTCAGATTCTTGATCGCCCCAGCAGAACAAAGTCAGCACACCCACATCCATCAGTCTCCTTGCTAACTCACCAACCAGCAACTTCCCTAATCCCTGCACAAGACAAGATATCACTTTAAGAAATAGGTAATTATAGGCGGAACATGGTTCATCACAGTTTCAAAACAGTTACTTCCCATCAAACCTGATGATTAGATGTTTGAAATGTTAAAAAATGGATACGGTTGTAAAGGCAGTGCTCACCTGACGCTGACATGATTGATCAACAGCAGCCAGTGGAATTTCAGCGTATTGAGTACTTGTAGGCAAAATCTGATAAGTAATGGCCCCGACCACAATCTGTAGCGAATCCAAATTCGAAGTCAGAAATGCAGAGAGTCATGCAGACAACCCGGTGGCAATATAGCTAATGAGGGCAGATTACTTCAAGAAGATGARCCCCAACAACAATCCTGAGGGATGAAGCGCACCTCCGGATCGGCGGGAGATTCTCCAGGCTTCTTCAACAACAAAGAACAGTATTTCCTGCGCAAGAATGACAGTTCAATAGGTTATTTTCAGAGCAGAAGTGTCTCGCACCACCGTAGAGCACATGCTTACGAAACAAGGAAAGAGGTCAACAAAAAACTGCTAACAGGTTCCACCCACCCATTCATCGTGCAGTTTCTAAGAAAATCAGATTCTTTGCCAGTATCAGCCGCAAAGTTCATGGCTGGTAGCTCCTGCTTGTATAGCTGGGTCGTACTCTGTATTGAACATGAGATRAGATTAGACTTTGATTTTARACTCCCAACAGAACGCCAATTCTGAGAGAAATTAAKATRTTGAATTACACTGAAAAGTAGAAACTAATGAAGTAGTGAYTACAGTAAAATGAGTAGATAGATAAATGTCCCAGGGAGCATGAAAGAACAGTAATACCTCAAGTAGCTCACAGTTTATCTTATCTAAGCTTTTGGGATTTATTAATTGGAATGAAATGTCCGAAGGCAGAGTTTGACCTGCGATATGGCAACRGACACTTCATCAGCAGAGTAMGACTTGCCGAAAGAACCTGATTWCTCTCTTCAAACGTGTTGCTATCAACCGTAGCACGAAGATGATCCTAATATATCCCCCAGTAAGACTGTTCTCAAGRATTTCATCTTGCCAATACAATGAGAGAGAGAGAGAGGGAGAGAGAGAAAAATATATATCCTCACCAGCAGCACTAGGATTTGGCGTCTCAGGTGCATTAGTCTTCGACTTATCAACTGCATCGCCCAAATGACAAATTATGTAAATCATATAAAGTGAATGTAGAGAGCTCATTCGTCAACTCCAACAATCCCACACTGAATTTTTTATTGAAAAGACACTAACGATTAAAACGTGCTGAGACCAAGCGATGTACACGTTAGAAACATAAAAAYCAATCACTGCAAGTGGCAAAGAAAGAAACTCTCTCATCAGAAAAATGATACCTACCACAGCCCAGTACGCAATCACTACTAGGCAGTAGTACTCGCTTTCAAATAAAGGTCGAAGAATAGAGATGCGCAGTGCCCAGGCACATTGTTGAGCTGAGGAAGAAYAGAGATAGATACGTACCACTTATTTTGACCGATGCGAACTGATTTACTTGCAATGAGAGTTTTTCAGCGGTAATCTCCTGGTCAGCRTCACTAGGAAATTCTACTATACAGTTACCTGCACGGCCACAGATAGAATGATATCTTAGATTCACAAAACTTAGAACTTGGAGGATGACAGAATTGTTGAAAATGCGCCAATTCAGCGAGTATTATGTTTCTTAATTGAAAAATATTCCTACGTAATTTTCAGTCAATTGTTTCACTTCGAGATCGTCTCTACCAACATGCAAGCCACACGCCCCCAACCGACGGTATAACCATCCACAACTTCGTTAAAACCTTGAAGTAGCCAATTGTTCATGCTACTTAAACATCAGAAATTTCTTGAAGCTCAACGCGAGCCTTCATAGTTAAAAAAAGTAACTCTCCTGCAGCCGCCATGAGCATACAACCCACCTATAGAGAACGTTTCAGTTCTGGGCGCTGACTGAACCATCTTCCTCTTCCTAGGAGGCACCATCCTGGGCAACCCTGGAGAGGATCTTGCCGCTGCTGGATTACTGTGGACAAGGCTGGTAAGGCTAAGAGGCGTCCCCTGATCTCTCACTCTTCACTCAGCATGCAGAGATGGAAGTCACTGGGCAGCAAGCGGCAGGAAACGAACCCTAAAATCCAGAACCTCAATAAGACTTCGATAATACCCGACCCTAAAATCTAACAACTCTGCAGAGTGCCAGAGCGCTTAAGGCAAGACCAGACACAGGGGAGGAAACAGAAATACTGAACATCGATAAGCCACAAATGCGCCTACGAAATCGAGAGAGAGCAATGTAAGCGCATAACTTGAAGTGAGAAGAACATCAACATATGCTAAAGCCTTGATGCAGATCTCAGTGCCGCAAATCTCATCTACCACTCACACAAAAGGGGCAACAAGCACTCTGCACTCTGCACTCACTCACAATCAGCAAGGAATAACAGGACCCCGATCCTTCAAAACAAACTCGTCCACTCGTCCAGCTTCATTAGCAAGTWACAGAGGCGACAAAGACGAAATTCCTCGAAATTCAGCACCGAACCCAAGAAATAAAAAATCAGGACACCTAAAAGCGGCAGCTCATTGAATTGTGCAATAAAACAATTCTGTGACCACAGGAATTCAGATCAGATTGGAGTGGTCTTGTCACTCTTGTGGGTGTAAAATTCGTGAGGGTGGATACTTCTTGGAGAAGCCAGCGACGGTGGCGCCATCACCGCTCAAATGCGAAGGTGCGCAGGCTACCGCATCCTTGTGGATGGCGCCAAATTTGAATTCGGGACAATGGGCTCCCAAGACCGACTGGAAGCTCCCACCTGGAAGCCACGGCCATGAGTGGCAGGAACGGCGCTGTGCCACGTGTTTACCGCCTCGTTTGAAGTTCGGTTTGGCGCGAGTTTCTCAGTGAAGCGTAGTTCTGAATTTCCAAATTTTCTAACCGACTGCAAAGGCCTCTCAGAATTGACTAGACGGTACTCGGTAAGGTAAGAGGCTCTAAAATTTAGAACAGCCCATGTGGACTCTCGTTAAATGGACATGACATGGTCTTTAAACAGACCTTCTATAGTAATTGAATGGATTGATTAAAAAAATATTACTTATTGCAAGAGCCAATCATTCTCTTTGCTTTCCCCATTTCTCTCTAGAAGTTGCAAATGAACAATTTATGGAAGACCTAGGGTCATAAATAGGGACTTAAGACTAATCTTGTTTGAAAATTCATAAGTAATTCAAAAATGCTTCAGAAAATACGAAACGACTTGTGTTGCAATCATAACCAAATTCTCTTTGTCTGAAAAATAAGAAAAAAATATTTACATCAAAGGAAATATATGAAAAAGGTTGATCATCCCTTACCTTACCTTTCTCCATTTCTAGACCTCCTACCTTACCTTACCCGGTGGTCAATTTCAATATTTTTGTGCCAAAGAATAAAATAATGTAATTTGGTGAATGTCCAAATATAGAAATATTATTTTGTTTTAAAGTTTAGGGTAGAAAAATAATTTACTAAAATTTCCACCATCTATTTTTATTATAAATATTTTTTGCCAACTCAAACCACTAAGTTTGGCAATAGGGCTATCTTTCAAGGTTATTGAATTAGAAGTTTGATTAGGTGAATGTTAAACATTTGAAAAGTGCATGCATTGCATCCAAATAAATTCACATAGATTAAAGAAAAAATCATTCAAGACATTAAGAAAGAAAAAATAATGCTTTACATGAATCAATGACATAAATATTGAGGGTTTAAAATTATTTATATTTAGYTTTGGAAAGCAATTGTATTTAGGAGTTGAAGGAGAAATTCATTCTTGAGGTTTTTATTTTTTAGGGTAGTTTCTATCAATACGATGGTTTGATTTGAATCTTCTTTCAATGAACTAAAATATGTATTATTTGAATGCTGTTTGAATAAGTAATAAATTATTCAAGTCAAAAATAGCAAGGTCCCAATCCAAAGCTTAAATTCCTTAACCTCTAAAGGACCAAGTGTTTTTTTGGAGAACTATTTTTAAATGTTATGCAAATTCCAATGATGTCAATTTTTGGTTTCAAAATCTATCTAAGATCCAAATGATTTTAGAATCTTTAAGACATGCGCATCGTGAAGCTTGCTCAAAAGGCCAATCAATAATCAACTTTTGCTATCTTAGCAATGGGCAATCTCAAAGCTTCTATTCAAAAACTCTACAAAACTTTCAATTTCTAAAACCTCACATTGCAGTGGGTGCCTTCGAAATTGGAGAAGACGGGCTTGAAAGGACTCACCACCAATCAGCTCAACCGTGAGTTCAAGAATTATTGTCTACAATCATTCCAACCTAGGCTCCCCTAACTATCAAATTAGTAGACCTTTCCTATTCGGAAATTCAACCTTGCACTTAGGAGAGTAAAAAAGATTCATTATCCAAAATCTAAAACTCCAAATTGGTAAAAATGACCTTTATAAACCCCTAATTAGAAATTTGCCTATTAATTCCTAAAGTCCCATTGTCCCCTCTAGGGACAAATTGGATTTTGGGCAAGTTCATGTGACCTTGATTTCTTATGAAACCTTTTGAAACTTTCTCATAAGATAGAAAAACTAATTAGCTTTGTGAAAATATAATTTTTATTTCAATTGATGCCCCAAAGCAAAAGTTTTACCACAAAAAACCCAAAACTGAACTCGGCGGGCAACAAAAACATTCTGCAAAAATTCAAAGTTAGATTTTTAAATTATCATTTTTAAATGATATATTTTTGTCTAGATGTGAAGCTTTGATTCATTCTATTTGGACTAGTAATGAGAAAGTTATGGACAATCTTGTTTTTTGGGCGGGCGCGGAATTTGGATCACTCCTTCCAGCATTTGCACCACCATGGGCATCGAGGGCCTGGCCAGCATGTCTTCCTGCAAACCGTGTACACACAACAACGTCGTCTTCATTGTGTAAGAACATGAGGAGAAATAAGCACAAAACACAACACAGGAGAGAATAATTATGGAAGATAGGAGGTCTATACAGCACTCGGGACACCTCCTGAAACGTACACTGTTTGTATATTTTGGTTTTCTCTTTGCTTCATCAATTTACAGTATGAATAAGGGAGAGTCACCCAATGCCAACCGTGTACCCAATGCCGTCCAAATCTGCAGAACATAATCATTTCAGGCTGTAAATGTTGGTAGGCGGTACATGGCTTATTTCTTTGACCTAAAATAATAAGCAATCTACGGTCCCACTACATTTATGTTCTAGAATGAATGCCTGACGCAGATTTGGACGGCATTGGGTACACGGTTGGCATTGGGTGCCTCTCCCTTGGTGTAAAAAATTTCACGAGGTGGATGCTTTTAGTGATCACTGCAAGAAATTGCATGAAGCTCCAAACAATATGAAATGACTTGGGTTAGGTGTCGATTCAATTTGTCTTTCCTTGAAAGTTTCTGTGAAATGATTTCAAAGATTTCAATTTCAATAAGTGAGGCACTTTCTGGACCTCCTACCTTACTAGATAATTGGTTTAGGGTAGGGAGGCCCATTACGATTATTGGACATATGAAAATCCGTTACTAGGCATTCCTTACTACACGCCTAGTTGAGGATGTTACTATGAATTAATGGTGGTTTAATTTCATACTGATTGCTGCGTAATGATTTTAAGTAAAAGCTAACTTCGCGGCCTTACTAGTGCCTTGTCCTCCAAAGTATATATATTAACAATCTCCACACATTCGTTATTTCTAGAGATTCTCTCTCCAACGAGAGAGCGTCCACTCAAATGCAACTAGGTTAGCCAGCACATTTGCAACCACTAAGAAAATCACAAGAAAAACAGTACCGAAGCAATACTCCATCGTGACACCTAATACTGCAAAAAAAAACAAGTTTCGAACATCCACACTTGCATCCAATATCCACACAACACATTGGAATCCTCTTTCATTCACCGATAAGAACATATAAGACATTGACTATGCACAACAACAAGGTGACAATTTAGGGTTTAGGATTTAAAGACAAATCAAATGGATACCTGAATGCAAACCATGGCCACTCGCAACACACGGTCTGCTTGCCGCAAATCGTACTCACTCAGCTGGCCGAGTCGCGCATCCACGATGTCCGCCACGCTGCTGCCTTCGCCGAGTTTGCGGCACGCCCACTTGGGGAAGTATTGCTTCTCCACGTCGCTCACTTCCGGACTGACGTTCCTCCTGCCGCTGAGAATCTCCAGCAGCACCATGCCGTAGCTGTACACGTCGCTCTTGTCGGTCACGGCGGAGAAAATGAGCCATTCCGGGGCTAAGTAGCCTGGTGTCCCTCGCATTTGGGTCACCACCTGCAAATCCCACTCACCATTGTCAGATTAGAGGAGCTGAAGTAATGGGGGTTTGAACAACCAAAGCTATTGAATCTCAGGTCTCAAGAAGAAAGTATGAGCATTTTAGTTACGTGCGTGTTGGAGAGACTGGTAGCAGAGTTGGTTTCGCAAATTTCACGCTTCTGTGGATAAATTATAAAGTTTCAAAGTTTTCTTAGGCGAACCTACCATTGGTATTGCAAACCCGATGGCGTTACAATTTGGGAAGGGTACATTACCAAAAGACGATTGCTTTCAGTGGGAGGTACACAACCACTCAACTGACTCAAGAACCAACAAGTCCAAATTGGGTCTCGTAGAGTTTTAGAGGTCGGGGAGTTTTCAATTACATTTTGATCAACGCATGCGATGCTCCAAAAGTACTGATTCTAAAGACATAAAAATATGACCCATCTGAATTCGTAAWTTTTTCACAACATGGTGAATTGCTTTAGTCATGCTTAAACCATGAATTTAACCATTGATCGCTTACCTGACTAGTATCCGACCGGCTCATCARCTTGGCGAGGCCGAAATCCGACACCTTCGCGTTGAACGTGTCGTCCAGCAGAATGTTCTGCGGCTTGATGTCCAGGTGCACAATCCTCTCCTGGCAGTCGTGGTGAAGGTACGCCAACCCTTTGGCTGTTCCCATGGCCAGGTTGAACCGCGTGGGCCAGTCCAGGAATCTCCCCGAACTCGGGTCGTCCAGGAACAACCACTGATCAAGGGAACCATTCACCTGAAGTGTATTCCATCACCATTGCAACACAGAATGTTACTACGTTCACAGGACACAAGGTGGAGAATTCTACAGCTGGCCTTGTCAAGTATTGAGTTCGCCTGTTGCCCTACCACAYAACTCATCTCTTTYAATCAACACTTGCTTGGCATTCAATTCGCACACTGGGTGTAAA